>PVKU01000165.1:67340-80611 GCA_004027475.1 Anoura caudifer
GGGACTCTCTGAGCTTCCTGGACTTCCTGGAAGTCTATTTCCTTTGCCAGATTGGGGAAGTTCTCCTTTATTATTTGTTCAAATAAGTTTTCCACTTGTTGCTCTTCCTCTTCCCCTTCTGGTACCCCTATAATTCGGATGTTGGGACGTTTAAAGATGTCCTGGAGGTTCCTAAGCCTCTCCTCATTTTTTTTGAATTATTGTTTCTTCCTTCTTTTCTGTTTGGTTGTTTCTTTCTTCCTTCTGGTCCACTCCATTGATTTGAGTCCCAGTTTTCCTCCCATCTCTATTGGTTCCCTGTGCGTTTTTCTTCATTTCACTTATTGTAGCCTTCATTTTTTCATCTAATTTGTGAGCAAAATCAACCAATTCTGTGAGCATCCTGATCACCAAGGCTTTGAACTGTGCATCTGATAGGTTGGTTGGCTATCTCTTCGTCACTTAGATGAATTGGCTCTGGGGCTTTGAGTTGTTCTCTGGTTTGAACCATTTTTTGTTTTGGTGTTTTGTTTTTTTTTTCCTAGTTGTGGCTGTTACATAGTGAGGGGTGGAGCCTTAGGTGTTCCCCAGGGTCGGGCAGCCCAGTCTCTGGGTAGTGACGCTGTATGTGGGGCCGGGGTCCGAGAGGGAACAATGGCGCTTGCTCTGTTCTCTCTTTCTCGGATTCCAGTCCCTTCCGCTGCTTCCCCTTCGCCTGGATTTTCTGTGTGCGAATGTGGGACCACCTGGTCAGCCAGCTGCCTTGCACGACCTCACTGGGTCTGCACAGTTGCCACCCCGTGCCCCAGGTCTGCTAGCCACTGCCTGTGTACCTGGGATCTGCCAGCCGCTGCTACCTGCATGCCCGGTCCACACCTCCACTTTTTCCTGCTTGCAACTCTGCCCCTCTTACTGGTCTGGACAAATGGTAGTTAGACTTCCGTACAGTTCAATTTTCTATCATTTCTGGTTGTTTTCTTGTTTCTAAATCTTTGTTGTCCTTAATTTTGGTTGTGAGAGGAGGTACAGTGTGTCCACCTACGCCTCCATCTTGGCTGGAAGTCCAGACTTTTTTTTTTTAAGTGACAAACTTTACCTTCCTGTGAGCTGCTCCCAGGGCTGTTACACTGAGAATCATATAGTGTAAGTCTATAGGCCTTTGGGATGCTGTGAAAGGGGGGGGAATCTTCCTGAGAATTAAAAAATACCTTTATTTATAAGACTTATTTTGCTTGTGTTTGGACCTTAAATAACTTGCAGCTTATCTGGTATGTCCTTTTTTGTGGTTTTTCTTCATTTGTTCAACATATGTTTGTGAGATTTCTCTATAACATACACATTTAAAACACCCATATAGTGGGGTGATACTGTATACACACCATTTTACAACATACCTCGGTAGATTTGGGACATTCCTGTGCTCCTAAATACCAGTGTTTATTTAAAATAACAAGCTGCTGTTTGGTGTCACACTGTCTGGAAGTCGTGCACCTCATTTAATCACAGACACTTAGATTGTTCCCATTTTTTCACCTAGAAATGACAGTCCTGAGCCACAGAATATATAGACATTTAAAATGGTAATAGATATTGCCAAATTACAGTCTAAAAAGCTTTTACTATTTTATGTTCTCACAAAGAATACAAGTATGCCCTTTCTAATTTGATATCTTCTTCTTCTCAGTCCTCTCACTGGGGACTTGGAAAGCCCAGATCTCCGTGTGTCGCTGTAACGTTGCACTTACATTGGGCATTTGTCCATCATCTGCGGGTCAGTCGGGGGGTGTGGGGATGGGTCCTGCTCCGAGGACGCTGCCCTCTGCCGTGGCCTCTCTAGAGTACAGTCGAGGGGACAGTGGTTATTAGTAGAAGGCGCTGTCACATGTGGCCCAAGGTCAAGAAGGTTCCAGATGTTTGCATTACATCAAAAACTTTCTGGCCCTGGCTGGTGTAGCTCAGTGGATTGAGTGCCAGCTTATGAACCGAAGGGTCATGGGTTTGATTCCCAGTCAGGGCACATGCCTGGGTTGTGGGCCATGTCCTTTGTTGGGTGCATACAAGAGATAACCACACACTGATGTTTCTCTCCCTCTCTTTCTCTCTCCTTTCTGCTCTCTCTATAAATAAATAAATAAATAAATAAATAAATAAATAAATAAAATAAGAAAAGACATAGTGGGGAAAAAACTCTTTCTGGAGGCCTTGGCTGACTGTTGAGATCTTTTCCAGCACAATAGATTTTACTTAGCCTGATTCCTTTGCCATGAGGATTGCTGCAGGTTTGAATGATTTTTTCCGAAATTAGTTTTGATTTTTCTCATTCAGTTCCCAGAAGCCTTCAGTATCACTCAGCAGAGCCTTGTGGGCTCACTGGGAGGGAAAACGAACCTCACGGTGCTGCTGGGCAGCGGGGTCGGGCAGCTTCTGCCTGTGGTGCGCCGCTGGGCCCAGCGCTCAGGGCCCCTTTGTCCACCAGCGCTTGTTGGTTCCTCCTCCTGCTTGGGGCCTCCTGCTCTGCTGCAGGAGAGCCCTATGAGGGTGTTCCCACTGTGCCTTCTGAGGCCCTGGAACACCTGTGGTCACCCGGCCACCCCGTGAGCTCTGGTCTTTGGTCACCCACCCCCTGACCCCCACTGGCCCTGGTGTTGGGCCCTGCCTGGAATCAGGCCATCGTCACCTCCACCTGGACTCCCAGACTGTTTTCCGTGCAGCTAGCCTGGCCTCTTAGTCCTGTGCTTCCCGCACTCTCAGGGAGATGCATGTCTATGCAGGTCTGAGCATGCTGTCCCTGCGGACACCCTCAGCGGTGCCCTGTTCACGGCCGCTGGCCCTATGTCTGCACTGTCTGAGTTTCCCACAGGCCTGGGGACGGCGCTACGGTGGGGTTCTTCTCGCAGACCTCAGCCAGTTCTGTAACCTCTTACCATCACTTCTTACTGGAATTGTTTGCTTGATTTCCTCTCTCCATCAGTGGCCAACACTGTATTCTGCTTTTATCTTTGTATCCTAAAGGGCCCCAGCACTCGAGAAACAACATATTGAAAGAATGAATGAGAATATAATAATCTGAGGTTTACTGAAGTGTGAGCAGAGCTAGGTCCTCCTTCAGGTGCGTTTCTGGTGTAAAGTCATTTTGTCTCCAGCGGTGACTCCTGATTTTGGCTGAGGTGGCCACAGTGCTAAGAATCACACGTTCGTGTTCTGAGAGTGAAGGGAAGGAATGGGGGTGACTGGCCTTCATCATGGGAATCTGTTTCTACTTCTGGTGTTGACATTTTTCTCTTTACCAGTCTTGATATCTGCCCCAAGACATGGACTTGGAAGTTGTGACTTATCCTTAATGTAAATGCACATACTGGAATTCACTGGAACACGAGAGAAGTAAAGCCTGACTATAAAATAAAATCATGTTTAAATGCCCAGAAAAAGATTTCAACTGTAGAGTGTTTAAGTAGGAAGGTGCTTGAGTGATTTTTTAGGACTTTGTATAACTTTCTGTGTCTGTTGGAGACACTTTGAATGATTACTGAGGACTCTTCACAGGGAGAAGGAAAGCATCTTGTCTGCTTTCTGAGTCCAAGATTTCAGGTTTGGTCGGGGGAAAGTGTAAGAAAGCTACCTACTCCAGGAACTAAACAAACTTAGTGGCGTGGCATTTCCTCCTGGGGTAAATGTATATATTATATGGCCTGCATTTAGAGAAATAGTTGCTAATAAAGCTTCTGATCTGGATGAAGCCTGTGGTTTGCGCAGGGATTTTACTGCCCACAGTCTGCCCGTTGGATGGATGCCTCTTGGAAAAACAGTTGTCGTGACGGTAACTTAGATCACCCGCAAAGAATCCAACAGACTATCTGAGGAGCTCGCATCACCGTGAACTAGCACGCGGTGCTCTGCCCGCGTGATGTTGGTCAGTCAGTTGCTCCGAGTGCTGTGGTGCAGGAGGGGCAGAGACGGAGGCCAGCTTCATGTGGGTGGCTCCGCAGACTCTGCAGACGCCAGTGAGAGCGGGGAGAGGTCAGATGGGCCCGGTCTGGGGCTGCAGGCTTGTTGGGGTGGGCAGGCCAGCTGTCAGCGTGTGTTGGACTCACGCACGATCTGTCACACACAGCTCAGCGTTATGTGGGTTGTTTCAGTTCATTCTCCTGTAATTAACAGTCCTGTAATTACCCCTATTTTACTTGTGAGGAAACAAATTAAGCAATTTGACTAGTCAAAAGACAGAGCTGGCATTGGAGTCTATGCCGCTCTCAAGTTCACGCGAGCGTAGCTCTTCCTCGCCTGCTGGGAGGCATCCAGGGCACCCGCAGCCATTGGCTGTCCTTTTCCTTTAGTTGGTTGACATGGAACAGTGGCCTTTTCTATGTGGGTCACAACGGAGAGGTTGCCTTCTGTTTATTCAGGACATCTTGGTCGAATGCCGACCCTGCTCCTCCGGGTGGTATGGGCTGCAGAGCTGGGCACACCAGAGGTCCTGGGTGGAGTCTTCTCGGACTCGGACTTTCCTAGTGTGACACCTCCATGACCCCAGAATGGGCCCATCGTCACCCTTCACGCCTGGAGCACCTTCAACCACAGCCCCTCTGTTCCTTAAATTGGTGTCACAGGAAGTTTCTCTTTCAGAGAACAAGCTTTGAGGCTCTAACATCTTCTGTCTTCAACAAAGGATTAAACAGAGCTGAGGGAAAAAACGCGTGTCATCCCAAACTCATAAAGAGCTACACTCAGAGAAAAGGTTCAAAGAAATGTCTTTAGTATTAAAAAGTAAGACAAAAAATAACTTAACATTGGTTTGAAGAAATTAGGAAGTAAAGAACAATAAACCCAAAGGAAGTAGAGAAAAGGAAATAGTAAAGGTACAAAGTGAATTAAATAAAATAAAGAGCGCGAAAAACAAAAGGGGAAAACTCAAAAGCTGGTTCCTTGTAAAGATCAGTAACATAAATCACCTTCCCAAGGTAATCTACATTAAACACAATCTCACTGGACTTTTTAAGGGAATTAGCCAAAGTGATTTTTAAATTTACTAAATAAGCAGACCTGTGTAAGGGAAGTGTTGAGCAGAGTTAGTGCCTGTTTATAGGGGCTGGCATCGTGAGCCAGAAAGCGTCCATGCAGTGGAGTGGCCCTGAGCACACGCGCGACGAGGGTGGAGCTCCAGGCAGGCACAGGGCTGGGCACATAGTACCCTGACTCTCGTGTGAGGATAAAAGGGCGGGGCAACGTAGAAATTAACATCTGCTTCCGTGTGCACGTGTGAGGAAGGGCTGCCGGGAGGGGTCTGCTCTGGGAGTTGGTGCCGGCATGGGTGTCCGTGATGGTGGGCACGCGGCATGGAGGGGACCAGAGTTGAGTAAGGGGTGCTCTTCCCTCCACCCATGTTTGTGTGTAACACTTTGGAAGGATTAGGATGTATTAGCTGTTGAAGAACTAATTTAAATTTAGTATGTATAGTTTTTAGATCAGTAAGAAAAAGGTGAACATCCCAAATGAAAAATGAGCCAGGTGCCTGTGGTGGTCCCTCCCCGTTGTGTGGAACATGGAACAGCCATCACAGGGCGGGGAGGGGAAGCCCAGTGCCAGCAGCAACCTCTTTTAAAACAGGTGGAATTAGCTCTGGCTGGTGTGGCTCAGTGCATTGAGTGTTGGCCTGCGAACCGAAAGGTCGCCAGTTCAATTCCCGGTCAGGCAACCAATACACTTACTCCCTCCTGCTCTCTCTTAAAAAACAAAAAAATATATGTAGAGTACTGTTTTGAGCTCTTCACATCTATTAATTTAAAAAATAAAACAAAAGTGGTGGAATTAAAAAAGGAATTAAGAAAAAAGAAGCTCAGAAAAAGAAAATGTGAACATATTCAGGAATAGTAAGGGAAGCCCACCCTAGCAAGTGTGGCCCAGCTTGGAAAGCTGCTGGGACTGGAGTGCTGGGGCGGCCGCACAGATGTTGAGCCCGGAGAAAGGCTCTGTCTGACACATCCGTGTGCTCGCACGTGCACATGAGAGAAGGTGATGCGGGAACATGTGGAGAATGTAGTGGCAAAGGAAGGGCAATGAGTACATGCTGGTGGGGTAATTTTGGGAACAATGTTCATGTGTTATCCCAAACAATGGCTGGGACAAAGAGCCAAACATTTAAAAAGATCATTTCGAACAGTTCATGTAAAATAACGTGTGAAGAATAGTGATTGTAATAGTTGTGAAGAAATGGAGGCCCTCAGAGTGGAAGATAGAGAGTTTACACACAACATACAGTTAGGCTGAAGACAAGGGCATGTGCATGTGTGAACGTCCCGAACATGTGTGTGTTGTTGGTTTTCGTACGTAAAAGGCAGAGAGGAAGTTTGAGAAAATCAATGAAGCAGTCGTTGCAGTGGAGTATGGATGGATTTTGTTTTCCTTAATGATGTAGGGGTTTTATTTTTGCAGCAAGTATTGACTTTGAAACGGAAATTGCCCTGGCTTAATGAAATATTTCTCTAAAGAAGGGAGTAATTTAGCGGGCAGCCTTAGTAGCTGTGTGTTACCTAGATTGTTTTCTTAATGTCAGGGACCGAGTCACTTGGGTAGCATACGTCACCCAGGTCCGCCTGGCCACCTACGGAGATGAGCTGTCAAGAGGGGAAGGGGAGGGAGGCGGAGCCTGCCAACAGCCACGGTGGTGCGGTGCTTGATTACTGGTTGGAATCCCGCTCACCCCTTTATCCTAACCTTCTCTTCTTCCAGGTCGGCGGCACTAAGGCCGGTGTCGTCCGGTTTCTCGGGGAGACGGACTTCGCCAAGGGGGAGTGGTGTGGTGTGGAATTAGACGAGCCTCTGGGCAAGAACGATGGGGCCGTCGCCGGAACAAGGTGCGTTGGGTTGCCCTCTTGCATGCACAGGTGCTCAGGCAGAGCCCACCCATGTGCCTGTGGACATGGAAGAGCACGGCTCGCAGAGCCCTGGAGTTAGTGCTTGTCCGAACTCCTTTCCCTCCGTTTGGCAGGGTGTTGTTTGGCGGGGTCACCGTGTTGCTGAATTCCTCCGCTGCACATTTATCTGGTGGTAGAAATGTTTGTTTCCGCTATTACCTCAGTAACAGATGAGTAATTCCATGTCTGCGCATCGTGGTGTTTTTTGTGAGCTTCGTTGCCAGCCTGCGTGCGTGGGAGTGCCACGTGCTGTGCGCCACGCAAGCCGATCGGCAGAAGTGACCACATACCAGTCATGGCAGACGAGTTAGAGCTTTCTCGTTATAGTTATTTCTCGTAATTAAGTTTTTTGTTACTGTCCTTATAATTGTTCTCTAAAGGTATTTTCAGTGTCAACCCAAATATGGCCTGTTCGCTCCTGTCCACAAAGTGACCAAGATTGGCTTCCCTTCCACCACACCGGCCAAAGCCAAGGCCGCGGCTGTGAGGCGAGTGATGGCAACCACTCCCGCCAGCCTGAAGCGCAGCCCATCGGCGTCCTCGCTCAGCTCCGTGAGCTCGGTGGCCTCCTCCGTGAGCAGCAAGCCCAGTCGCACGGGATTAGTAAGCCTCCCTTTCCCTCCCTCCTGCACATCTCTGCTCAGTGCTCCCGCTCTGCTTCTAGGCGTGCTCAGTCATCCCTCCCCCTTGTGCTGAATGTAGCTTGCGAAAGGCTCGGCAGGTTTCACAAAATAAAACTCTAGCAAGAACACATGTTTTAAAATAAAGTTTTTAACAATCCCTTTCAGATCCTTGAGGCTTAAGAGGTCACAGTTCTGGGTGGATCTGTAGTAACTACTGATGAAATGACTTCTCTAAAATTGCTTCGGACACGAGAATGGCAGGGAAATTAGGGGGATCCTTTTCCTCAAGGTTGTAGATTTCTTTCTCTTTTATTTCAGTTTTAATATCCAAAGTATCTTGAAAAGCCATGTTCTTAGAATTGTAATGCAGTCTCACCCACTGAAAGCAGTGAACAGGCGAGTGCTCTCGCCCTGGGCCAGAGGGCACAGAGAGCAGCTTCCGAAACCTGCAAGGACGCTCGGAAGAGCTATGTTTCGTTTCCTCTCCTTTCTCCATCTCCTGCCCCTACCCATCTTCCACTACCCACCCCCACCCCGTCTAGATCACTAAAAATAGAGCCGTCGGAATTAAAATAGGCAGCCTCTCATTCTGGGCGTTCATGGGTGTTTTATTAGGGTCAGAGCAACGACTTTTGGATTTCATCCCCTGCCTCTAAGTTTGTTTACCTGAAGGGAGGGAAACACTGTTGAAATTTGAAATGGCAGCATGAGGTTGTCCTCCAGACTGATTTCGGGATCTCCGCATTGTGATGGCGAGGTGCAGACAGGGGTCAGGATGTTAAGAGGTGGATGTCGCTTTGCCTTCTTTGGGTTGATGTCCGGCAGGGAGAGGAAAGGCGGAGGGTTTTGTCCTTAGAGCGGGGCTTTGTGCTCTGGCCAGTGGCAGCTTCTTCCTCTTGTGTTCAGGGTAAACTGAAATCCCACTTGGACTATTTCACTTTGCATTTGAAAAGAAAGCCTGCATCTTCGACAGAAAAATAACACGTGGACTTTATGGAAACTTGACAAGAGCAGTGAACTGCAGGTGAAGAGCCTCTCGGTTTGGACAGAGCCTAATTCCATCGGCCAGTCCTGGACAGTCCCACAGAAGGGTCTGGTCTGGCCCAGGAGCTCTCTCTTGCATAATTTGTTACATTGTAATTATTCATCCATTTCTTTGGGAAATAACCAAGCTCCCCACACTCCCCCTACTCCCTTCCTGTCAGACAGACCAGGTCACCTCAGTGGAGGACACTGACAAAGGAGAAAGGAGTCTTCTTGCCTTGTAAAATAGCTTCTTTTAAAAACATTTCTATCTAAGGTAGCTGTTGTTTCTGAATCAAAAATCACCATAAAAGAATATGCCAAGGATATAGGAAAATTGAAGTGTGATTTGCTAGAACTGTATCTCAGCAGTATAATCCTATTCACACATGTAGACAGTCTCAAGATTCTTTCACACAAAATGATTTTATGAAAGCGCGGAGTGCCGAGGTGCCCAGACGCCCTGATTCCATAGCACCTGTAGTGTCTCAGTAGTTTTCCCTGGTGCCCCAGGCCAAAAGCAATGGCCAGCAGTTCTGTTTATTAAGTAATTACGCTTAAACAACGTAATACCCACATCCCAGCCATTCAATAGCAGCTTAAAAAATGATACCTATCAATTAAAAGAATGAGAATTTGAAATTCATTCTTAAATAACCATAGCTAGTTACTACCTGTCAAGCCTTGGAATCTTACTGAGCTCATTGCTCCCTTTTCTGGGCCATGCTGGTTCCACGCAGTCCTTGCTTTTCGTTGTGGCCGCAGCCCACGCTGGGCTTTAGAAAGATGTGACGTTCTCTAGAGGAATGCTGACCGTTAGAGGAGTGAAGAAAGAAGATGGAGTCACTGTGGTCAAGCTGCCAAATTACCAAAATCTCACAGGCGGCACGGACCCGGCTGGCACAATGGGCTGGGCCTCGTGAAGTGAGGGCTCCCTGGTTCGAATCCCGGCCGGGGCACAGGCCTGGGTCGAGGGTTTGGCCCCCTGTTGGGGTGCACATGATAGGCAACCGATTGATCTTCCTCTTGCATCAATGTCTCTCACCCTCTGTTTCTCCCTCCCTCCACCCTCTCTAAAAATAAATAAATGAAATATTTAAAAATAAATGAGTAAAATCATACAGGCTGAAGCATGAGGAAACAATTAGTTCTTTAATTAGCCTAGGAACATAAACTTTTGAAATTTCCTTTATGCCTGGAGAATATGTACACCTATAGATACAGATATCTCCTATAGATAACCCTCTGAAGGACAGGAAAGAATGTTCCAGACCACTGGAAATCCAGAATATTATCATCTCGGGCCAATCCAGAGGCTAAGAATGCAGGACTGAGTCTTCCCAAAAGGTTCTTTTTACTATAAGGACTCTTAGATTTTATTTCTTCTTCAGAAGAACAGTCTGGGTGTTTCCTAGTTGTGTTTCCAGCTCGTAAACCCTAAGACCCTCAAAAAAAGGGTCTTAAGCATCCATTTCTGGCCAAAGCCTGTTGAAACGGAATTGCCTCACGCTGGTAGTTTGTATGGTGTCCAACAGGAGTTGCTGGGGTTCCCTTGAAATTTAAAAACACTTTGCAGTGAGTTTGGGGCAGCACCCTGGGAGATCTCTGCACAGGGTTTGGGAACCCCCGGTTCAGTGCATGCAGGGAGAAATGTTAGTTTGGGAAAGTATGATTTAACCTATGCAGGATGGAGGTCCAAGGCCAGTTGGTAAAAAAAACAGGAATTCACCCTCCCCCAATACGTTTAAACGTTCCAGAAGTTTCACTGAATAGAAACTGCAAAGGATGATTCGGGTTTGATTGGATTCCTTTACTCTCATCGTGGTCCCACGGCCTCCCTGTGGATTGACGGCAGACCCTTGTCCTTGGTCCGTGTCCCAGACAAGAGCGCAGACAGACGGAGGACGAGAAGAGCACTCAGGCCACACGTGAGGCTCCGCTCACGGAAGACGGAGTCAAGGCTGCAGGAGGAGAGCTCGAGAATGCCCAGGAAATGGCCTTGGACCCAGGGGGAGGCCTCTTCCTGACGACCAGCCTCCGGAGCCCAGCTCGGGAGAATAGCACCCGCCTTGCTGATCACCTGTTAACACATAACAGGGCCTGCTTTTCTCTGTGTGTTTGCGTGACTGCTGACCTCAAGATGGACGCAGATGACAGAGCCCAAACAAGCTCCTACCCCTCTCCCTTCCCCTTCCCTCTCCATCCCTGTTTTTTCCTCTGTCGTTCCCTCCCTGCTTCTCTTGGTTCATGAATTTCTTTCCCTTCCTTCTTCTCTCTGATGTTCTTTTTTCCCTTTCTTTCTTATGTGTGTGCGTGCCCAGACATAAGCACGCACACGCACCTACTCCTGCACACCTGAAGGCGGGCAGTTTTCCTCTTTGTCTTGGCTTGCCTGGTGAGACCACCTCTGCCTCTCACTGTGAACAGAGGTGAAGAAAGTCCCGACAAAGGTCCGACTCTCCAGCTATTTAATCAATTGAAGGAAGGTTCGTGATGCCAGGGGTGACCTGGTGGTTACTTAATGGTATTTAGAAACTTAAGTTGGAAAAAGTCTCAACCTCAAATCTAAAGATCAAAACATTGCCCAAAATGTCATGAGAAGGATCGCTGTGAGTGAGGCTTAGGTCGAAAAGGGATGGAGAGAGACGCGTTACCCGGGTTCTGTGGAAGTTGTCTAGATTCCCGCAAGGCCCTGTCAGCCGACCTCAGGGCCCCCCTGATCGATTCGAACCATTGTTCTGGCAGACGTGCTCCCGAAAGTTCTGTGATGGCTTTCCATCAGTGTGCCCTCTGTGCAGCCCGCAGATGGGAGGCCCGCGCTGCCCGCCTGGCCCCCCCGGTCACTGGCTGCCTGCATGCCTCGCTCCCCTGCGCGCCGCTCACAGCGTCACTGCCCTTCACGTCTTTAACTTTCTTTGCAGCTGACGGAGACCTCCTCCCGTTACGCCAGGAAGATCTCCGGCACCACCGCCCTCCAGGAGGCCCTGAAGGAGAAGCAGCAGCACATTGAGCAGCTGCTGGCCGAACGGGACCTGGAGCGGGCGGAGGTGGCCAAGGCCACGAGCCACGTGGGGGAGATAGAGCAGGAGCTAGCGCTGGCCCGGGACGGGCACGACCAGGTGACGTCTGCCGCTGGCCTTGCCGTGGAGATGGTGATGGGTTCCAGGCGGGTCTCGTGGCAGAGACGGCAACAGGTTCTAGACTGAGGGAAGAGGCCGGACTTGCCTGCCTGGCTCTTGGAGCCGGGAGCCAGTCTCGGGAGCCCTCACCATGTCTTTGCTGGGCTTGTTTGAGAGCTGTGGCCTAGGGTGTGAGTGCGCAGCACCGTACAGATGGAGTTCTGTCCTCCTGGAGTCTCCCTTAGCTGTGGTCTTTATGTCCAGGTCTTCTGGCCTGTCTGCGTTAGGTGAGCTTGTTTAGCAGGACTTGACCTGTTACGACTTCTGGTTTGTAGATGGACCTTTGTGTGAGTTTCAGCGTCCAGAAAGGTGGGAGCTGTTTTAACATTGCCCTCTATCGCCTTAATGGTGGGGTTTCCATCATCACCTTCCAGGAGTGCTGCTGGGAGCAACCTATTAAAGGTTGTAGAGTGCATTTTCACGTGAAAAGGAGTCATAGTAACTAACGCCAGCCCGCAATGGTGCCACTTAGCTGTAGCCCTTTCAGGTGTCCCTGGGCAGAGCGGGGCCACTCACTGACACCCTTACCTCCCCAGCACGTCCTAGAGCTGGAGGCCAAGATGGACCAGCTGCGAGCCATGGTGGAAGCTGCCGACAGGGAGAAGGTGGAGCTTCTCAACCAGCTCGAGGAGGAGAAAAGGTGACCCTGACCCGTTCCTTGGTGCACGCGTGGCCTCTTCCTTTTACACCACCCTTCCTGTTAGCAGCCACATTGGGGTCCACCCTTAGAGCCAAAGGGATGACCATGTCCAGTGGAAATTGAAGTCTCCATTCTGTGTGAGGAGGGTTTGCTTTGATGTGATCTCTTTTGAGTCCTTTGGAATCATCTAGACATGGCCTGATTAACTGAACAAATATTTATTGAGCACCTACTGCGTGCCAAGCATCCGCTTGAGGATCACCTCAGTCAGCGTGGTGGAGTTCATCCAGACCCAGCTTACCCCCAGAGACTTTGCTGGTGGAGGCTGTGCTGGGTCCCAGTTCCCCAGGGTTTAGGGAGCCCCTTCGGTGCAGCTGATGACAGTGTTGTATGTCTGGCGGGTGATGGAAAGTCCCTGTCCTTGAGAAACGCAGTGCCTTATGGGAAAACAAGGCTCTCACGGGAAGCAGAGAATTATCCATGTCAGGGTAAAATCAACTGAGGTGCTAAACAGAGACAGAGAAAGCAAGTTTGGTTCTTATAAAAGGTCTTCAGAGATGATTAACAAACAATGTCTCTAAAAACAGTGTCTTCATGGAAGCCATGTGAACCTCTCTGGCTCCGGGATGTTCGTCCTCTGTTGTTGCACTTAATGCCATCTCCTGTCATTTCTGATGGCAGCCACTTAATTCCCTAGTACTCACGTGTGACAGAATGCAGGATGGTCACGTGTGCTGCCATGGTAAGGGGACTTACCATGTAGTCTACCTGACATGGAGGTGGACTGCAGTGTCTTACCAGGAAATGATTTGCATGAGAATCTCTCCTCGAATCCGACTGTTGGCCACAGGTGCAGGAGAGAGGGCAGCAGATGCTCCTCTGCCGTTCACTCCGTCCTCAGACCTGCTCTGGCTCT
>PVKU01000165.1:80711-113466 GCA_004027475.1 Anoura caudifer
CTGGCTCTGCGGTTGCCCCCCCCCCCCCCACCCGCCGCAGCTTGAGGGCTTTCACTTGCTCCTGTTTGACCAAGTAGTTTTTAGAAATGCTAGTGAGCTCGAAAGTTTTGTTTTGCACGTAGGTTATGAACTTTGTCCCCCTCTTCTTCCTTCTCTTAACACCTAGTTTTGTAAAGATTTGTGGTATGGGAGTTACCCAGATTTTCTGACTTCAAAGTACTGTATTTCACTGACTTTCTGACGGCATTGATTGAAGCCCACACACAGTCTCCCAGATTTTAAAATGTGAAAAGATGTGCATTTTAGAAACAAATAGGATTCTTTTTAAGCTTTTTTATTTAGTTAGTTTTAGAGAAGAAGGGAAGGAGAGAGGGAAATACCAATGTGTGGTTGCCTCTCGCATGCCCCCTTCTGGGGACCTGGCCTGCAACCCAGGCATGTGCCCTGACTGGGAATCAAACCAGCAACTCTTTGGTTTGCAGGCCAGCACTCAATCCACTGAGCCACACCAGCCAGGCGCAGATAGAATTCTTGACCGCTTCTCCCCCAAAGAGTTCACAGTCTTGTTCTCGCAGCCTTGGAGCCGGCACTAGTGCTGTCCCAGCATGCTAGGTGTGGGCTGCCCGCCCACCTTGCCCTCAAACAGCTGACCTGGGGCGGTGTGAAGAGAGACTTGTTTTCCGTGCCGCTTTCCCCCACATTCAGCTCCTGGAAAGTAGAAATGACAGGCTTGCATCCCCAAACCTCCTTCTTCGGAAATCAGACCTCTCTTCCCATTGGGAAGAGCTTGTCCCGATGAGGTCCGTTCGGCTGGTTGTGACCAAAGGAAGGAGGTGCACTTTCACCTCCAGCCTTCTGCAATGCACCCCTGGGTGCGGCTCTGGTGCTTGCCAAGTTGTGCAGAGCTCTTGGGTGCAGGGCCAGCAGCCCACCAATGCAGTCACTCCCCGCGCCTCTGCAGGATGTGCAGGGTGGTGATCGTAGAGACACGTGTGAGTGTGCATGCGCGCATACACACACACACTTTGTGGTATGGTGCCGTGCACCTCAGTTACTTTCTTAAGTGCTTTGTTCCCATTTTGTCCCACAGGAAGGTTGAGGACCTTCAGTTCCGGGTCGAGGAGGAATCCATCACTAAAGGCGATCTTGAGGTAAAACCCCTCCAGCTCTGCGAAGTGTTCAAGGGTCCCAGTGTTCAGAAATGTGGATGAAGTCCCTGTGCCCAGAACAGGCCATGGAGGGAGTGGCGGGGGCCCAGCCCCTGGCCAGCCGAGCTCCTGCCCCTGGCCTGTGGCCGCAGAAGATTTTCACTTATCTCTGCTTGTGCTTTGAAATTCAGAGCCTTGAATTGGAGTCGGTCAAGTCACACATCTGGCAGTGCGTCCTACAGGGAACTTTGTGTGTCCCTCTGATCACCGCAAGTGGCATGCCTTGGAAGGAGCTTTTTTTTTGCTTCGTCCTAGCAGTCCAAAGCGAAGCTTTCTGCTTCATCTCAGCCTTGCTTTTCAATTGAGCAGCACAAGCCTTTTCTAGCCCTTGAAAAGGAGCAGCTTGTGCTCTAGTAGTTGACTTTTTAAAAAGTAAATTACCTGAAAAAGCGAGCAGTTCATATTTTAGCTTCTTTTATTTCCCTGGCATCTTTTAAATTAACAGATTTTTCTTTACTATCAAGTTCTCATCTCATCACAATGGTTTTGATGCTTTTCAAAGCACTGCTAGATGTATGGCAAATATAAATTATTAAAAATTTCAAATTTTGCACATTTTTTGCTACTTTAATCTGTAACATTTTAGTAAAAATTGCACTTTTCTGTGCAGTTCTTAAAACATACACTTTGGCTAACATTGCAGTTTGGGAGCATATCGACTGCCCACACCATGCTCACGTCCCAGAGGCCCTTCCGAACAGGAACTCTGAGTTCTTTGGAAATGAATGTATCTTTACAGTTAGCAAAAAGTAAGAAAACCATTTTCCGAGTTTTAGTTTGTAAGGCCCAGGGTCCATGGATTACTAATAAGAAAATTTCTTCATTTATTTCATAGACAGACATTTTTAGTTTACTTTTTTTGTGTTATTCTCATCCATTTAGAAGTACCCCCAGAGTCTCATGAGAAGCTTCATGTCTTCATCTAATTCATTTGAGATACAGCTGAGGGTATTTGGGGGAGGCACAGATAAAAATGTTCACATCAGCACTAGGCTAGTTAAGTAGTCTATAAACTTACTTAAAATCAGTCAGTTGTTTTGAAACCCTAACATATTGATACTTTAGTTGAATTTCTCTTTTGTCATTGTTTAATTTTTTATTTTTTTACTGATAGCAAAAGAGCCAGATTTCTGAAGATCCTGAGAATGTAAGAGGGCACTTCACTGTGTGGGTGTTCCCCTTGTTAACACAGATTGATTACAGATTAAAATGCTTATTGATACACTCGAATACTAACTGGGTACCTGACCTCGAGACATTGGCCCTAATGTTCCTGTGCATGTGGCTTTCAGAGTGGTTACATTTGTGTCCTGAAGAAACTGTATGTAATGGCTGAGCTCTGTACATTCATTGGTTTGATTCCTAGGCATATGTTATGTTACAAAGAGGTTTGCTGAAAAGAGGGGAAGAAAAGAATTTTGTCTGGGAGCCTGGCCTTCCCTTAATACATGATGTCTTCTAGTTGTAATAGGATTATTCCAAAAGAGATGCTAGCCAACGGAGGCATAAAACATATTGAATGAAGGAGTTACAGAAATTCTGGGGGAAGTTTTCCCAAGCTGTCTAATTCCATTCCCAGGAGACTTAAAGGGACCTGGGAATCCCAGACTGATTGCCTTTGGTGCGAGTGCCCCCTGCTGGCCAGTACCTGTCCTTGCAGCTGACTGGACATTCAAACTAGGCTTTCATTGAGGTATTTTCCCTAGTTTTTGAAGCTAGAGGTGAGCCTTCTTCAGTGAAAAGACTGAGTGTTTTAAATTTACTATTTCCAAGTGAGGTTTTTTAGGAGCAGTGCTACTAGGCATCTAGGTGTTTTTCTTTCCTTCCCACCCTCTGCTTAAGACCAGGCACCCAATTCAGATCTTACCAAAGTTAGCTCCAAATCCTGGCTTCTTGGGGCCCCTTGCCAGCTGTGATGCCAACGGACAGAAACCCAAAGACTTTGTAGTTGGATTTATCTCCACAAGAGAACACAGTGAAAACAGTACGTTTCTCCCCACCAGCCGCCGGCTGGCAGCTGGACAGACAGACGGCTGAGACTGACCCCCAGCCTTGGTTCGGAGGGCTCCTTTCTGTGCAGCTCCTTCAGTGATCTGGGTCTCGCTGTGCTTCCCACACGGGCTCCCGCTGCCTCTGCTGTCGTCTGCATGGGGCCCCTCCCGCCTCTCTGTGCGCTTCTAGCAGAGCCTCGCTTTCCCTCTCAGTCCCGTCCCAGAGCTGCCCTGGCGGGGCCACGTCTTCCTCTGAGAAAGGAACTGTTGAGCAGGGGGGGCTGTCCTGTTCAGTGTCGCATCTTTCCTGCGCACGTGGCATGGAAGTGCGTCCCACATTCCCGTGCTGGTGGCTGTGCAGGGACAGCTGTCGTCCCGCCTCAGGGCGATCTTGCTGCATCGCCTGGACAGGCTTGGAAGGGGACAGGATCCCATTTGGTAGATGCTGGCTTTTTGTCTTGACTTAGTGACCTTTGCCCTGTGGGCCACCAAGCTGAGTGTCCAGAGGAGGGAAAGGTTTTGTGCCATTTGCTCTTTGAATTTCAGTGTCCGAGGCTGGGACCCCAATGATGTAGGTCTGGATGAGAGTCTCTCCTTGTGACAGCGGGTAAACGGAACAACTTCTGTCCAAGGCACGTAGGGGCGAGGGACACGCACACATAGCCAGACAACGTGGTTTTAAATGTTCTTTTCATGGAGTGTGAGAGGTGGAGCAGGTGAAGGTTTTGTTTAAATATTCCATGGTGACTTCTACCTGCCTCGCAAGCAGAGTGAGCTCATGAATGCATCACATCCTCAGAGCAAAGACGTTTATGATGTAACGTGTTCCACCTTCTGCTGAATCTCTGCATGACTTTCTGTTACTTTATTTAGAGTTTGTTGTCGTTTTTTTGTTGCCCACTATGGCCCAGTCTGATAGATCTGACCAGTTAGAACCATAAAACATTTAAATTAATACAAGTGACTAGAAGCTTCTGGGAAGAGCCCTCTCAGTAGTTTTTATCGGTTGATTATGCTAAACCTCTCACATAGGAGAGGTGAGAGGGAAAGAGGTGAATTCAGATTGATAAACCGAGTTCATATGATTAAGATTTTGCTGCACTTAAACCTGGAGTGGCGATAGGGAGTCTCCGAGGGTTTGAAACTCGGAGTTCTGACTCATGCCTTTGTGTTGAGTCCCCACTTCTCCCCTCGGAGCTGATAATCACTACATCTTAAGAGCAAGACCAAGAGTCCAGTTGTGGCCAGACTTTTCCCTGGCTCGTTGAACCTCGGGGATGGGGGCCATGGAACATAATTAGTATTGAACTTGCTTTTTATAAATCTAACTTCCTTTTTTCCCCCCTGGTGATACACAGCCTTGAGAAAAGCCATTGTTGGAAAGAAATTGGAGCTTTAATGACTCTTGCCTGTCAGCTGTGAGATGTTGCCCAGCTCCTCGGGTCCTTCTCACTCGCCTCAGCAGAGGCTGCTGGGGTGACCTCACGGGTTTCTGGGTGCCCTCTGTGAGGTGTCATGCATGACCATTGGTCACATCAAGCTTATGCCAAAGTGCAAGGATCTGCTCAGGGCCTTATTGAGCACCCACAAAATGTAGCTCGTTACCTTTCCCCTGTTTAGGTGCTAGTGCGCATTCTGAGGATCAGTCTCCTTTTTAAAGTTACCAAGTCAGTTACGTACAGGTCAATGTCAAAGAGCTGTTGTGGGGAGGAGGGGAAGGTGATAGCTTAGAGGAATATTAACGATTCTAATTTGTGCTGATAAACTTCACTTATCAATATAACTTATATTTGCTGCATGCCTCTCTTTTTCATCTTGCCTCGTGTGTTTTCCATTTCTCCTTTCCGGTAGACTAGCTCATGCCCCCCGCCCGCCTCCTCCTAGTGGGGCTGGTGTCCATCCTCACCCCGACCTCCCATCTCACTTCTGCCCTCTGCCCTCCCCCACTGCCCGTCGTGTTCGCTCCCCCGTCGGCGGACGGTACTGGTGGCTCAGCCTGCATGCCGCTGTCTTCCTCTCGTGCTGGCATGTCATGGTGGCACTGTTGTGTTCTCTTCCTCTTCCTTTTTACTAACAGACGCAGACCAAACTGGAGCATGCCCGCATTAAGGAGCTTGAACAGAGCCTGCTCTTTGAAAAGACCAAAGCTGACAAACTCCAGAGGGAGTTAGAAGACACTAGGGTAATGGTTTCCACTGTTTGACGAAGCCGAGCCGCGTGTGCAAGTGGTGGGCGCCTTGGGCAGCGCCCCGGCCGTGGGCCCGAGCCCTGACCCAGTGGTTCAACCTGAGTTTGGTCTCGATGCCCTTCATGAGTTTAGACGGATGGGTAGGCACAGGAGGTTCATGTCAAATCTTTTGTCAAAGGTAAAGACTCATTCCTTTGCTTAACTCAGCCCAAATCGAGATCGGAAACCCTACAGCCGTGCACATTGTGGGGCGTCCACAGTTGCCTTGGAGGCTCTTTGGGTGGATGCCTCGAAGCACCTTTCTCCAGTTGGCTGCAAATAGTCGATTGTCCTCTCATTCTCATATCCTGGTTACTGGGTTCTCTAGCTCATTTTTTGTCATTGTTTCACTTGAGCTGTCTTCTGCCTTCTTCCCTGGCCCCGGGAGAAGGGCGTGGAAGCACTGAACCCCCATTAATGGGAGTTGAGGGCTGTCCCTCATTATCTTCCTTTTCCCTTGATGCCAGGTCTGTCTTTGAGTTTCCCTCCTTTCTGTGACCCGGGAGGTTCAAGTCTCAGTTGTCAGGAAGGAAAAGGGAGTTGGGAACAGAATGGCTTCCTACCGCCCCCACCCCCTTGGGGCCATTGCCCTTGCCATGTTTCTGCTTGCGTATCCATTGGAGCGCCCGCATGGTGCTCGCTGCGTGCCAGGTACTGTTCCTAGCACTGCGTGAGCGTGCACTTAGTCTCACCACAACCCCAGGTGGGAGCTGCTGGTGGTGTCCCCGTTTTACAGGTGAGGACACTGAGGCAGAGAGAGGTTAGGTAATTTGCCTAAGGTCACACAGCTAACAGTAAGGTGGGGCTGAGGTTTGTGTCTCGGCTGTTTGGCCCGGAGTCTGCACCCTGCACCATGTGCACTGTGTCTGTTACGGGAGCAGTTTGTGCTGAAACAGTTAAGGAATGATCCGAGTCATTTACATGGAGGAAGACGCGTGTGTGTCGATATCTTTTAAATCATGCATTTGCCTTGATCCTTAAATTTAAAATACCAAAAATTTCTCTCTGATCAAATATTGGCGCTCTGATTTTTTTGTTTTGAATTATTAGTATTTTTAGAAATTTCTCCTCTTGGGAAATCATTGATTGATCTAAAAATCTAGATAATTGAGTGATTTTTCTTCTCTAAATCATGCTTTTATTTTTTAAGAAAGAAGGAAATGGTCTCAGTCAGCCTCAAAACTAAAGCTATCTCCTGTGTATTTGGTAAGAAAAATGTCCTGGTAGTTTGGTGCTCTTCCTTCATTACTTGAGAGCAAGAATTGACCTGGGAAATAGAAGGGACTGAGAATAAGATTATTGAAGGCGGGTATTTTTTTTTTTTACTTCTGAATGAATGCCTCTCCCAAATTGCTTTGTCAGCAAACAACTTTGATACTTTTTTTTTATTATTATTATTCTCTGCTGTGGATAAGAAGGCATCCGTTCACAGCATGGCCATTCATGTATTTCAAACGTAAGCCATCATTTTCCTGTAAGCAGTCTTGTCTTCTGTCCATCCTCACTCTGGGTCTGTGAAGTGTGAGACTGACCAGGGACCCGTGCAGGTGTCACCCCCCCAGATTCCTTTCAGGAAGCACTTGGACCCCTCTCAGCCCCCAAGTCCAGTGTGTGAGTGGCGTGCTCAGGGCTGCAGCGACGTCAGCCCGAATGAGAAACGGGCTGACTCTCCTGGTCTCAGACGGCAGGGAAGGCAGACGCAGAGATCGATCGCTTTGCCTGATGGCAGACTGTGGGAAATAAAGTAAAAAACGGGTGCTGTGAAAATGCCGCATGAAGTGAAATCACACTGCTTCTTACAGCCACTTGTTTTTTTCAGTCGGCATTCCTCAGTTTGCCGGCTCTGTTCTGATTCCGAGCTGTTGCCCTGTTGGACTTATAGACCTTGTAGCGATGGGGTTTATTGATGTTTTGTACCTTATTGGGCGACGACAAGCTCTTGAACTGCCCTGTCCTGCACTGCAGAAAAGGTGTGTCTGTGAGTTAACGTCTTTAACCTGCAGCAGCGACAGCCCTGAAATGCAGCCGGTACAGTCCACTCTGGAATGTCCAGCGGCTTCATTCTGTGGTGCTGGAGACCAGAGCGTGTATTCGTCCCGCCCTTGTGTGGGCACATTAGTCCTTCCCACTGTCACAGCCTACCGGTGGACAGCGGGTCTTCTGTCCCGAGAGGGGGTCATCCTCTCCAGGAGATTGGATCTGTGAAGTCTGAGGCTCCATGGTGTGAGTAGGTCCCTCAGTTCCCTTCTGTTTCCCAGGTCAGGCAAGGAAACTTTATTCCCAAGGCTGCCGTTTCCCGTACGTTTTGTGTGGTAGTCTGACTGCCTGCAGGCAGCAGAGGGAGAGAATTTCCTAAGAAAAAAAGGGCACAGGTTATGGAAGTGTTTTTCTTAGCCCTGGGATATTTGTTTAAAAGAAGCAGCTTCCTGGGTCCTATCCCAGAGCTGAAATAGAATCAAAATACGAGGGGGCGACAGGGACCTGCATTGCAGACCTGCCTCCCAGGTGACTTGTGTGCACCTGCAGCCTGAGAACCACTGGGTTAGGGGAACCAGAGAAGCACATCGACGTGCTGACAGAATTAGGAAACCCAAAGGGGGTGCTGTGTAGGATGCTTGTGTGTCATTGCAGGTAAGTGACCGTTCTTTCATTGTCATCTCCTTTAAAGGTCAGTAAATTAACTCATCATCCAGTTGAGGCATTTATTCTCCAGTTGATGTGATAGTCCTTGAAACACCTGATAGGTAATCTTACACCTTTGGTACCAGTGCTGTTCCATACAAGTATGATACGAGCCACATATATAAATATATGATTGAACATGTTCTGATACTCACATGAACATACTTCTTTTTAAAAGATAAAAAGAAACGGGTGAGATTAATAATATATTTTTATATAAACAAATATATCCAAAATACCATCATCCCATCATGTAATCAGTACAAAACCCTTCACTAGACAGGTGATGTTCATTTTTCTCCCCGTCTTCGGAATCTGGTGTGTATTTCCCCCTGACGGCCTGTCACTTCAGAGGGGCCCCGCTCCAAGTGCTCGGCAGCCAGGCGTGGCTCCTGGCTGCTGGACTGCAGAGCTAGGGCCTGAAAATCCTCTCCATCAGGGGGAGGAGCATTTGTACATCCTGAGCCAAGTGGGGCAGGGAAAGCAGGCAGAATGAGGAAGACCCTTCCCTCCAGCAGGCGGATACACTTGAGAACTTTGAAAGTTACTGCTTCCGTTAACTTATCAGTTAACGGATATTTCCCCAATTTACGCTTCTTTGGAGGAAAAAGAAATATTTTTGGAGTTAAACTCAACATCAATTTTAGATTCCCTTAGTTTCTCAAAATGGTGGAAGTTCGCCAAAGATTTTAGCTTTGAATGGGAGCTACCAGAATTGGGCCTAAGCCGTGATTGTAGTGAGGGGTAGATTAACACATTGGGGTAGTTTGCTGCCTTAAGATGGGGTAGAGATTTAAGGTCTTCAAAGTTAAAGAAAACCCTCAGTGATCCGTCACTTAAATGATCTCTTTTTCTTTGGACTGCTGTCAATAGGTGGCCACAGTGTCAGAAAAGTCTCGTATAATGGAGCTAGAAAAAGACCTAGCGTTGAGAGTACAGGAAGTAGCTGAGCTGCGAAGAAGGCTAGAGTCCAGTAAACCCGCTGGGGATGTTGACATGTCACTGTCCCTTTTGCAAGAAATAAGCTCTTTGCAAGAAAAGTTAGAAGCCACCCATACTGACCACCAAAGAGAAATGACTTCTCTGAAGGAGCACTTTGGAGCCCGGGAAGAAACCCACCAGAAGGAGATAAAGTCTCTCCAGGCTGCCACAGAGAAGCTTTCCAAAGAGAATGAGTCTCTGAAAAGCAAGCTGGAACACGCCAACAAGGAGAATGCGGACGTGATCGCGCTGTGGAAGTCCAAGCTGGAGACCGCCATTGCGTCCCACCAGCAGGCGATGGAGGAGCTGAAGGCGTCCTTCAGCAAGGGGGTTGGAGCGGAGACAGCAGCACTTGCTGAGTTAAAAACGCAAATAGAGAAGATGAGATTAGATTACCAGCAAGAGATAGAAAATTTGCAGAACAAACAAGACTCCGAACGGTCGGCTCACGCCAAAGAGATGGAAGCTGTCAGGGCTAAACTGATGGAGGTCATTAACGAGAAGGAGAACAGTCTGGAAGCTGTCAAGTCGAAACTGGACAGAGCCGAGGAGCAGCACCTGATAGAAATGGAAGACACACTGAACAAATTACAGGAAGCGGAAATAAAGGTAAAGGAGCTAGAGGCACTACAAGCCAAATGCAGTGAACAAACCAAGGTTATTGATAATTTTACATCACAGCTCAAGGCTGCCGAGGAAAAGCTCTTGGACCTTGATGTGCTTCAGAAAGCCAGTTCCGAAGGTAAATCGGAAATCGAGACACTTAGACAGCAGCTTGAGGCAGCTGAGAAACAGATTAAAAGTTTAGAGGTTGAAAAGGAGGCTGAGAGTGGCAAGGTTTGTATCGACATCCTCCATCTTTTCCTTTTCCGTGTGTTACTCTTCTGTTGCATCATACGTTATTTTTGAGTTGGGACAACTCCTCATCCAACTTCCTGATTTAATTAACTCGCTCAGTGCTAATGCAGTTCCCAGTCGAGTATAGTATCTTCTCAGTGTCTTGGGCATGGTTTCATCTGAGGAGATTTGGGAAAATAATGGCTTAGTTATGTGAGTTTGTTTGGTTTCCTATATCCTGGATATAGGGATATTTATCTCTGCAGTTCTGTGATCTGCTTTTAAAGCGTGGTTCCGGCCTAGAATCTCTTTTTAAAAGAGAGGACTCCCTAAGTTGATGGTGTTCAGCTGAAGGAACGCAGGAATTAGGTAGAAACTCGGAAGCTCACCCCCTTTCTCAGCTCCATGATTGCCTCGTCTGTGAGGTCATACATGAAAGCAGAGCACGAACTCTGCATGCCACTCGACTATCATATGTGAGCATGCTCTGATGAGTGACAGTCCCAGCAGAGTGACGGTGAAGGGCCTGGGGTCCTCTGTGCTGCCGCGCACGTCTCTCTGGAGTTTTTCCGGTGCCGCCAGTCTGTTTCCTGCTGTGCGAGGAGAGACCAGAAGAATATGCTTCTGGTTAAGGTGGAAATTATCTGAAATGTTCGCCAGCTGCACTTGTTATAGCTACAGATTGTGCCCTTTCCCCCTCCCCTGCCACCAGTTGGGGCGATGGCACTGGCGCTGAGTGTTCTGAGCTTTTTGCGGGAGAAGCTGTTCTGGTGGCAGCAAAAGGGAGGGGTGGTGAGGGTTGAATGGGAAGGGGAGAACAGACAAACAGCAAAAAGTAACCTCAGTTGAAGGTGATAAATTATTTACAGGAAATTTTTCTCAAGTCTCCTCAGTTGGTTCCAAATACCAATCAAAATATAAAAGTTAATTAGTGGAGAACATGTAGCTAATGGTTGGTCCACTCTTCACATCAGGATTTAATGAAAGCCCATCTCTGATGACTGTCATCTTGTGCATTTTTTAAAGTTCATTTTTATGTTAAATGTCAAAATATGTAGGCATATAAAAATACAGAAAATGGTAACATGGACCACATGTATCCAGCATTTCTATCTTAAGGTTTTCAAAGTCCAGGAAATGAAATTGTTCAGCTAACTCATTAAGAAAGTAAGCATCTGCACTTTCTGCTTTAAATCATGCTGATTTTCCAAATTTAGGTACAGAAAACTACTTTATTTTGATGATCTTAAAACAGCCGTGAGGCAGTCACATGTAGAGCTGGCTGTGTGAGAAGCCACTGGTTTCTTAGAAAACGATTCCTTATCAGTGCCTGTATCCCTTTCAGTTGTGTTTGGTTGTGTTTGTTTCTCATCATTTGTGTTTGCTTTTTGTTTCTCATTCTTTTTTGTGTTCATTTGCTTCCACACCACCTCACTCTGTACGGTAGGCTAGTAGCATTGCCAAAGAGCTGCAGGGGAGAGAGCTAATGCTCAGTGAACTCCAGGAGCACTCGAGCGAGGTCAGTCGCGCGAAAGAGGCTTTGGAGAAGGAGCTCCAGGCTCTGGTAAGTACCTGTTGTGCGTCCAAGTCCCAGCATTCCCAGCCGTCCGAGTTGTTCTTGTTTAGAAACAAAACTCTCCATAGAGAAGCAGCATCGCACCCATTTTTTTTCTCTTTCAAAGTGTGGATTTAAGTTGAGTGTGTTAGTAACTGGCTGATAAACACTTTGAGGGGACTCAGATCAAACCCAAACTAGGAATAAGAGTCTTATGGTCACCACCCCCAACCTGCAGAGACACATTCTCAGACCCCCAGTGGACACCTGAAACTGGGGATAGGACTGCACCTACCCTGCTTTTTCCTGTCCATGCATACCTGCGGTGCCTCTGTCAGGCACAGTAAGGGATTGAACAGTCACTGACAATGAACTAGAACAATTAAAACAGCATACCGTAACAAAAGTTACCTCCTGACTGTGGCCACTGGCCTCAGCGCCCCTTTGCTGAAGCCCTCAGCCAGGCCCTGTGCTTTCTGGTGCAGAATGTGGCCCATAGTCGAGGGTGTTTTCTGTTCCTGTCCCCCACCCTCGAAGCCAGCACCCTTTCTGTCTGAACTAAGCACTCAGCAGGCTCAGTGGCTGTGGCTGTTGGGGTTTGAGCTGCAACAGCAGGACGAGCAGGAGTTTCTTTCTCCTTCACAGCTTCACAGGTAGAAGGTTCACCCTCACCTCAGTGTACAGTTTCTTTTTCCTATTAAGTCGAGAACTTCCACCTTTTTACATAAAGGAAGCACTGTATGCTCATCTTGCCGTGTCTGCATGGCCAGCGTTGCCGCTCTCAGGCTCTGTGGCCATTGTGAAGTAAAGGAAGGGTGACGTGACCACCAGCCCTGTGATGCCGTGACGGTGGGTCTGATGACCAATAGCCACCGAGTGACTGGTGGGCGGGTCGAGCACACAGTGTGGCGGGGACGAAGGACGGGTCACATCTGGGCAGGGTGGAGCGGGGTAGCACGAGATGCCATCACACCAGTCCCAACAGCACACAGTTTTAAACTTACGAATTGTTTACCTCTGGGATTTCCCGTTTAATATTTTCGGGCATCGTTTGACCATGGTTGACGGGATCCATGGGAGTGAAACTGCATACCGAGGAACTTGTGTACTTCATGCAAATAGTCTGTCCTTTGTGGCCAGGACCTTACAGACTACTGAGTTTTACAGACACAGGGACCTTCCAAGTTCCATACCAACACACTCAGGCCTGTGTGTACCTGCACTGTGCACTTCGTACAGCAGTCGTGCACTGAGCCACCTCCACCTCCTGCCTGGTGGCAGCGAACTTGCCGGCCGTCCCAGACCACCAGCACCCCCGCTTAGCAAGGCGGGGTGCTAGGGCAGCAGACCCAGAGAATTAATTTCCCTCTTACAACTCAGCTTATTCACAGCAGGACGTCACGATTCTGCTCATATATCCTCAATCCTTAATCCCAAGTTGTAAGACACATTTTCCTCAACTGTTCTCCCTTGTCTCCTGCATCACAAACATGAGCTTAATTGAGGCTGATGACCATGAGCGGTGCCAGGGGCACCCACACGTGTTGGGAAAGGACAGTTGTAGGTTTACAAGAAACTAGTTAAGAGAAACACATAACACACACATACGCACACATGCATATACTGAAATAAGCATGCTTACATGTGTACAGATGTGTATGCATACCCAGGCGTGCACACATACTGACCTCGTTCACTGGCATGTGCATGCACAATACACGTTATGCACACGGTCATGGTTGGTGCCGACACATCTGAAGTGTAAGTCAGTTTTAATGAGACAAAAGCAGCCACCAAAAGTAGATAGCACAGTTACACCTGATTGAAACTTTTAGTTTTTATAATCAAATATTTCCATTCTGAATATCAGTTCTTTTTCTTTAGAGAGAAAAGTTTGCCGATGCTTCAGAGGAGGCGGTCTCTGTTCAGAGAAGTATGCAAGGTATGCATCTCTAACGCATTTGTAGACAGTTCTTCTGTGGAACACAAAGCCCACGCCTTGTCCTCCCGTGGAGCTGGCCCCCAGGCACACAAAGCCCACGCCACCTGCAGTTGGATTGCACTCTCTTGGGGGTTCCTGCAGCGCCCAGTAATACTGCATTAGGCTTCCCGAGGCCTCAAACTCCCATTAATGTTTTCCTTCTTTCTACTTAAAGTTTGTTTCATATTAAAATGCAGCATACTGGGGCAGAGTGGCACCTTACCTAAGCTGTCGTCATTGATAGCTCTGCTGAGTGTAAGTGGGAGGGGAAGGTGCTGCCAGGTCCCTGTCGCACTTGCAGATCCGGGTGACAGAGGAGATGTGTGCTCACTGCTCCAGCAGTTTCGCTGCCCAGTGTTTGAGTAGTGCCGCAGGGACTTCTTAGCATCCCCGTGACCGCAGATCTCAAGCATGTGATTGACTTGATTGTAAGGGAGCCAAGTCCGAGATGGCTTGTTAAATATGAAATATATTAAACTTTTTAACTTTATCCTAAATAGAAACTGTAAATAAACTGCACCAAAAAGAGGAGCAGTTCAATGCGCTATCTTCTGAATTGGAGAAGTTGAGAGACAATTTAACAGGTAAGAAGGGGTCTCTGGGTCCCAGACATTGAATGTAGCAGGCCTCCGGGGAGTTGAGGTGATTGGAGTATGGTGTGGTGACATACCTCCTGTCCAGGCTCGCCTTCGCCCTCCTTTATGCCGACACAATGCGACCCAATACCGGTTTGAGATCTGTAACCTTTGGTGAATCTCTGCCGTGTCCTCGAACAGGACAGTGTAGGCCCCGTCCCTCCACTCCCACTGTTGTCCTTGATCCCAGCCAGCCCTCTCCCATCTGAGCCGCTGTGACAGCTGGCCTCCTGGTCTGCCTGCTTCTGCCCTTGTCCCCTTCATTCCATTCTGAGCACAGCGGTGAGAGTGGTCCTTCAGCACCAAGCCAGCTGGCGTCACTTCTCTGCTCAGGGTTGCCGGTGGCTCTCGTCTCACACAGAGGGAAAGAAGCTGTGGCCCTGATGGTCGCCAGGCCCTGCTTTCTCTCTGATCCCACATTATACTGCCTCTCCCTGTGTTCTTCCCGCTCCAGCCCTAGTGGCCTCCTTGGCGACACCTGCGTGTCAAGCTTGCTCCTGCCCTGGGGCCTTTGCAATTGCTTTCCCCTCTGCCTGCAGGCCTCTTCCCTCACTGCCTTCATGTCTTTGCTGAAGTGTCACATCTCATGGGGTCTATCTCGGATTTACCGCCCCCTCATCCCATGCCCCGCAACCTCTTTCAAGCTCCTTTTTTCTGCTTGTGTTGTTTCCTTCTTAGCACTTAGGACTATCATTATACTGTTTGTTTTCTTGATTGATCTTGTTTATTGTCTGTCCTTTTTGCTGGAATATGATGTCCACAGGGATTGCTGTAGGCATATGTTCTCAGGGCAAGGCTTGGCGTTCAGGACTGGATGCAGGCAGTAGGTTTTTGTTGACTGTGACACCACAGCACTGTTTTTTTCTGTGTGTATTCAGACATGGAGGCAAAATTCAGAGAGAGAGATGAAAGAGAAGAGCAGTTGATAAAGGCAAAAGGAAAACTGGAAAACGACATTGCAGAAATCATGAGAATGTCAGGAGACAACTCCTCTCAGTTGACGAAAATGAATGACGAGCTGCGTCTGAAGGAGAGGTACGTACGAACGTCAGTGAGAGCCTGCTGCAGGCCTGGCTCCGGCACAGGTCCAGGCAGGGGAGCCCGGGTCTTCGGGGTGGTCACATTCTGTGTCCTGTCGCTTCTTTCTCACCACCTTGGCGTGTGCTCAAGTCCACCATGGAACCTCTTGCAAATGCGACATTGTAGGCCTTTTGTTGGCTTGCTGAGAAAGAGTGGTGGTTTACCAAGGGCGGTGGTTTACCAAGGGCGGTAGCAGTATCTTTTACAGGAGGTTAAAAGTATCTTCACCTGTTTCAATGTAGTGATAGGTAACCTTTTGTAAGGGCTGCCTGTGTGCCGTGCGCTGTGCTGACAGCTTTGTGTACAGAGTGTGTTTTCTAAATCTCCTAATCATCCTGCGAGGCTAGTACATTACTGATACCATTTTAGAGGAAGAGAAACGGAGGCCTGGCAAGGTTCAGCTCCTGGCCAAGGTGTCTGCTCTGGGCAGCCTGGTCCCCGGGCCATGCTGCGCGACCTGCTCCGTCATGCTTCCTCAGTGCATGAGCTTCCAGTACCTTACTCTCCGCTCCTCCTCATTCTGCGGCCTTGTTGCTCCGATGTTTATTCTCCTTTTGATAGCTGCCATGTAAAAACCAAACGTTTCATAAGGCAAAAACTTTCAGAGGGCATTTTAGCACCATTAGACACCCGATTCTGAAAGCGTTACCGTTGGCAAACTCTCGTTTCCATCCAGCCACCCACCACGCGCGGTTTGGACTGGCGGCCGGGCCTCGCTTGGCCAACTTGGCTCAGACTCGGTGTGAGGTGGGTGTGGCTGGCGGCTGGGCCACAGTGTTTCGGGGGAGTCCCATTTCTGTGGGTGTTTTATAGGCGTAACAGCCAGAGACACCACCTAGGTTTCCCTCCTCCGTTTTCTTGGTTGATGCCCCACGTTGGCTGAACGTCTTTGTTCGACCACATGGCTGTCTTTAAGCTGGGAACTTCAGGTTACTTACTGTCATTTTTATATCTCATGTTCTCAAGCATCACTAGAATGGGTTTTTGATAACCTGGTCTGGTAAACTTTGAAACTTTGTAAATACTCAGCATGTTCACTTTTCGCTCATACTTCCTCATAGATCTATTGACATCAAGTAACCCTAACAATTATAGTAGTTGCTACTCTAGATAATGTATTTATAACTATGACAACTGTTAAAATTATTCTTTAGGGCAAGTCAAACTTTTTTTGTTGTTGCTTATTTAAGATATTATTAATTACTCAATAGTCATAACTGTTAGTACACTTATTAACATAGTATCTTTTTAGTAGAACTCCAGAATCAAAAGCATTCTTTTGGGAAATCTGACACACCTTGTATTGAACTTGTTCTAGAAATATAGAAGAATTGCAGTTAAAACTTACTAAGGCTAACGAAAATGCAAGCCTTCTGCAGAGAAGTATTGGAGAAGTGACCCTCAAGGCGGAGCAGAGCCAGCGAGAAGCAGCTGAAAAATATGAGGAGGAAAAGCAAGAACTGTTGAGAAAGTTGCTGGACCTGGTAAGGGAGCGATTGGCGGGACTGTTTGCTGGCAAGAGGGGGTTCCCACGTGGCAGGGTCATTCCCTCCTCCTCTCGGGGTTCTGCAGGAAAAGAAGATGGAAGTGAGCCATAACCAGTGTCAAGACCTCAAAGCCAGGTACGAAGAAGCCAGCTCCGAGACCAAGGCGAAGCACGAGGTGGCGGTGCAGGAGCTGCGGAAGCTGCTCTCGGACACGGAGGAGAGGCTGACGGCGGCGCAGGAGCAGCACCGGGACTTACTGCAGGAGATGGTGGAGCTGAGGAAACAGGCCGACAAAGCCAAAGTACGTGGCAGAGAGAACCGCGCTTTGCCGGTGGGCCTCAAGTGAAGCCAGAAGGGCGCTTAGCTCACGGCCGCTGACTGGATGAGCTCAGTAGTCTTTTGCAAACAGTTGCCCTCCAAGGGTGCGCGACCCAAAGGGGAGTCGCACACCCTGTGGCTTCAGGTGCTCCATACCAGCTGTTGTCCTGCTCGGGGACAGCGATGGCTGCAGGTCTCTCCCCTGAACGTCCTGTGTAGCCACCACCACCCCCAGCTGCTTGTCCCAGCTGTCACAGAGTCTTATGTTGCTTGCTTGCAACAGATCTCTGTTGCTCCAAGATTAGAGGAAGGTGTGTTCCTCTAATCTTGGCCCTCTCGCTGCCAGCTTGTGCTAGGGTGAGGAGAGGCCTGTTGCAGAAAAGCCAGAGGCGAGGCCAGGTGAAGAGGTGAGCAGAGAATGGAGCTTGGTTGGAGGAACAGAGCCCTCAGGGGGAAATTGACAAGCAGGGACTCCAGTGAGCACTTCTCTGTGTCCCCAGGGAGACACAGCGAGCTTACAGGCAAGGGAGCTGGAGCCGGGGCTGCGTGGAAGCGCCCTGCCACCCCACAGAGGGGAACGTGGTGCATGACATTACTTCCTGGGGTCAGGGCTGCACCTCTGCCCCCGCAGGTCTTTTCTGACTCTGGTAACTTAAGGAAGCTCAACCCTCGCACTAGTATTTAGCGTTTTACTGTTACTATTTAACTTGCTCCAAGGAAAGTAAACACTTACCTCTAATTATTTTTAATGTGTCAGAGAAACGTTAACAGAGGAGGAGTTTAGTAGAAAGAAGGTACAGAAAGAGCCTGTGTAGGATCAGAAACAGACCCCCTTTACAGCTGTGAACTAAGGGGACTGTGATGTAACACACGTCCTGTGTGAGGTGCCTTAATTTCTCTCTCCTGCATGCTGGCCATCGGGGCTTGCTCGTCTCTGTGTGAGGCGTCTAAAATTTTAGGAGCCATTGAGCACTGGAGGCGATTTCCAGATCTTTTGTCTTTGTGGTTCCCTTTATGCGGACAGGCTCCAGTTTTTTAGTGATTCCCTGGAAACCTTCTGTGCAACATTGGGACCACAAATGTGTTGGGCCCGTGGATGTCCTTCAGTGAGTAAGGTCCTGCAGTGAGCCTGAAAGCAACAGCTTCATTTCTCCCTCCCCCCACCTTTTTTTTAAAAAATAGACTCACTTTTTGTAGTTCATTGGATTGTGTTTTTAAAGAACTTTATGCATTTTTTTCTATGATAGGAATTATTGGATAATTAGAATGGCAGGGAAGAATCTTATGCCCTGATGTCAAAATCACACTACTGTTTTTATCTTCTAGGTAGCTATCAGGAATAATTTTAAAAAGTTCTTTCAAAGATCAAATAAACTAATAGCTGCAGCAGACTCTGCAGAGCCACACTGCTCTGTGTTTTCCTTTTATGGGCTTGTTCATCTAGATTCCTTCCTTTGTTATCCAGATAGTTTCTATGACATTTGTTGTAAGAAAAAGTTTTAATTTCTGTGATTTAGGTTACGTTAAGTTATTTGGGCTTGCATTTGTCTGCTTGATTTCATTTTGTTTCCATTCTTTCCACCTTTTGTTTCTGTAGTCGCTAACTTATTTGTTAACATCAGCCAGAAAAGAAATTGAGCTAATGTCAGAAGAGCTGAGGGGTCTGAAATCAGAGAAGCAGCTTCTCGCACAGGAGGGAAATGCTTTAAAGTTAGAGAAAGGTTCGCTTTTATCAAAGCTTATCGAGGTGGAGGCCAAAATAACTTTACTGCAGGAAGACCAACAGAAACTGTGGTCAATCAATGAAACTCTTAATCTAGAGAAGGAGAAAGTCTTAGAAGAAAAGCAGGATGCTGAGAAGCTGTATTGGCAGGAACAGCGCCGCAACGAGGCACTGGCTGCTGAGAGAGAGAAATTGCTTAGAGAAGTTGACACTGCGCAGGAAGAGCTCTTGAAGATAAACACAGAACATGACTCCTTGCAAGCCTCCAAAGCAACCTTGCAGGCTCTTGTGGAAGAGCTCCAGTTCAGCAAAGACAACCTGATTGCTGAGTGTAAGAAGAATCGGGAAGAAAAAGACCGCCTGGACAGTCATACCAAGAAGCTTGTCACCGAGCACCTTGCCTTGGCTAAAGATAAAGATGAAACTATAGAGAAGCTTCAGAGCTCTTACGAGGAGCTAGCCAAGGATCAGAAAACCTTGGTGCAGGAGATCAAAGATCTCACAGCCCAGAAAAAGTCAGCGTTAGAGAAACAGTCAGGTCTTGAAAACATGTGCATAGCCTTAAAGGTAGAAAGAGACGCTCTTCTTCAGAACAGCAAAGACCTGCAGTTTGAGAAGGACGCGCTACGGCAAGACCAGGAGAAGCTGAATGTCAGCCTGGCTGCCGCCCTGCAGGTCAAACAGCTGCTCAGCACCGAGGCCAGCGGGCTCCGCACACAGTTGGACGACACCAGCAAAGCTCTGAGGAAGGCTGAGCTGGAGACCTTGCAGCTCCAGGCCACCAAGGGCAGCCTCACGAAGCTCCTGGAAGAAATTCAGGCCAGCCGGGCGGTCACGGACTCCGAGTGCATCCAGCTTCTGCATGAGAAGGAGACCTTGGCTGCGTCGGAGAGAAGGCACTTGGCTGAAAAAGAAGATCTTATGCATGAAAATAGGCTCCTCACTGAAAAACTCAGCAAGTGCTCGGATGAGGCTGTCCACATTGAGATGAGCCTGAATGAGAAGCTGTCTTACCTAACTTCTGAGAAGGACATGGTTTGTCAGAAAATCTCTAAGATCAAAAAGCAGCTTGATAGTGTTTTAAAAGAAAAATCTGTGCTGGAAATGCAAAACGGAGATTTGCTTGCAGAAAGAGAAAATTCCATCAATGCCATAGGAGAGCTTAAACGGAAATACGATGAGGAGTCTGCAAACAGGAGGATCGTTGTGCAAGAGAAGATGAAACTGCTCGGTAACCTCGATGCTCTGAAGAAGGAGCTTCAGGAGAGAAAGAAAGAAAACCAGGAACTGGCAGCCACCAAGTGTGAGCTCTCTCTGATGCTGAAAGAGGCTCAAAACGCCAAAAAGCATCTAGAAAAAGAGCACACGAGCATCCAGCAAGCCAAGGAGAACCTGAATGCTGAACTTGAGACTTGCTGGTCCGAAAAGGACATGCTGCAGGAGGAGTGTCAGAAACTGAACCAGGAGGTGCAGACAGCGCAGCAGTCCTTACTCCTGGAGAAGGAAGCCAGAGCCAAGGACAGCGAGTCTTCGCTGCATGAAAACAGCAAGCTCCGTGGGAGAGTGGCACGCCTGCAGCAGGAGCTGGAAGAGGTAAGAGCGTGTGCTGAGGCGTTCCAGTCCGAAAATTGTGTGCTAATCCAAGAGAAGACCAAATCAGAGCAAAAAGTGGAGGAGATACTCAAGGAAAAGGAGCTCCTGGGTGCAGAGACAGCGCGGCTCGCTGCCAACATAGAAACTCTGAAGAGCGACTTCGCCTCCTTGTCCAAGTCCAAGCTGGAGCTGCAGGAGCTGCACACCTGCCTCACCACAATCCTGGATGACCTCCGGCTGGACCATGAGGCGGCCCTGGCTGACCGAGCCAAGGCGCTGCAGGACAGCAAGAGCCTGCTGGCTGAGAAGAGGGAGGTGGTGCTGAAGAAGGACGAGCTCATGCAGGAGAAGGAAAAGCTGGCTGAGAGCTACTTCGTCCTGCAGAAGGAGATCAGCCAGCTGGCCAAGACCAACAGCCACATTTCGGCCAACCTCCTGGAATCTCAAAATGAAAACCGTATTTTGAGGAAAGACAAGAGCAAGCTCACTCTTAAAATTAGAGAGCTCGAGACTCTTCACTCGCTGACGGTAAAGTGGGAGGTTCCAGTATCGAGCCCCTGGACTACTAACCCTGTGCACTAACTCGTTAGTGGCTTAGGGGGTCCGTGCCTGTCTCCGTGTCAGGGCACCCACCCCGCTGAGGCAGGTGCTCATGTGTCTCAAGCTGTCCGTTGCCACCTGAAAGGGCAGTTCTTTACTAAATGTCTAATTGCAGTAGCCTCTCTCCATTAGAACAAAACACCAACTGTGAATAACAAGGATATATAATTAATTTCGGGGGAAATTTTCACGATAAAGTCACATGTGGTTCTCAAAGGCTTACGAAGTCGTAAAAGAGGCACACATTGAAATATGTGCTCTCTTCTGTTTGGCCTTCAGCTGTTGCACTGCATCTGCCCACTCAGTGGGGGGGCTCCGGTGACACGCCTGTGGCTGGTCGCAGGGACGGCGTAGCGCAGAAGTCCCATCAGCTCTGTCAGACCATGGCAGGTGCGAGCCAGCGCCTGAGGAGACTTGCATTCGTTCTGTGGTTATTTTTGAGAGGTTGTCAGCCAAGGATTTGTTTCCATATTCATACTATCTTTTTTATTCACAGCCATGTTTATATCCATTACCCACAGCTTCTCACAGACTTTTCCATTCAGTGCTTCTCATTAAACACTTGACCCTCACATTATAATTGCCCAAATAATTTTTATTTTTATTTGAAAAATTTCCGGCCTGAATTCTGAGCTGATTTCAAAAGCCCCAGATTCGAAAGAGCAGTGGTAGTATTTTAGTCCCCTAGCAGTGAACGGGAGTAAGAGAAAAATTCCGCGGTACGAGGGTGTCACCCTCTGTCACCACTGAATGTTTCTCTCACCCGGGAGCCTGGAGGATGGGCAGGACTGTCGTTGTGACGTGGGCCTAGCACTGGGGTCTGTAGTCCGTGCAGACTGCATGTGACAGTTGGCCGTCTGCACAGGGCCTGAAGAACGTGTGTTGTGGTCGGGAGCAGAGACCTTTTCTGTCTCAGGCTCTTGCGTTGATGTGAGGCTGGCCCCTCCTGTCTGTGTGGTTCCCCGAGGCGCGCAGGCCGGGGCATGAGCCAGCCGGGTGGGCGCGGGCGGCCGCTCCTCTCACTGTGCCTTCTTGTGTTCAGGCTGCGCAGACAGCAGACGACGCCATGCAGATAGTGGAACAGATGACCAAGGAGAAGACTGCCACGCTGGCCTCCTTGGAGGACACCAAGCAAACCAACGAGAAGCTGCAGAGCGAAGTAATCAGACTTAAGTGGCTTTTTGTACAGAGAACAGCTCATGGACTTCATGGGATGTTCGACCACTAACTCGGGGTCGTTTATTTTTGAAGTGTGGCCTCGTTCAGGTCTAATCTCTGTTAGTAGAGTCGAATGTGCACCAGAACCACGATAATATTAAATAAAGTGTATTACTTCATTACTTATTTAGTAGGATCAGCCTTTTAAAAATGAGGGGGAAACCTAACAGCCGTGGCCTTCTATGGTAATTAATTGTTCAGTGATGGAACTAATGAGAGGAGGTACTGATAACCTTCTCTAGTTCTGGTATCTTTTATCTTAGAGCAGATACTTTTTTTCCTCAACTTCTCCCAACTTTGAGCCACTAAATTTCATTCCTCAGTACTGAGTTTGACTGACGAATGCCTTTTCTTGGCCTAATTCAGTACTGGTTCCCAATTGTGTCATCTTGAATTAGTCACTCCTGGTGCTGGACAAATTTATGGTGTCTAGATAATTTTGATTCTGTCCAAAAGTAGCATTCTTATTCTGACACCTTTTTTTTTTTTTTAATTTCCTTCCTCCACCCTCCCTCCCAACTCATAGCAGTCCTTTTTGACTTTGGAAAGCTGTCACCTAAATCCTAGGCAGATTGATTCACCAAAACAGTTATATAAAATTCAGTAGAATTTGGGGTGCTTCCTAAAGCGATAAGCAGGTAAGACATTAAGGAATCAAAGCAAGGGAAGGGATGGCCATGTTGAACAGCTGCTCTGAAGAGTAGGCTTCCTCATTATGGGGGTTCCAAGAGGGAAATCTTTGAAGGACATGAACGTTTTGAGATAATTATAGGGTAAATAAAACTTGATGTAGAAGGCAGTATGTTTATAGAACCGACAGTCCTTGGAGAATACTGAAGCTAAAAATATAAAAGCATTAAAAAATCATTGATTAATAAAAATTAGAAGCCGAAGTAAATGAGAAGATCTCAGCAACTGTCTCCAGCTTCTGTGGAGAGACTGGGGAGAACTGTGACTCCGTCACATGCCCCGGGGTCTTTGTTACGGCCAGAGTACAAGGCTGGAGGAGTCGTTTCTTGGGCTCACAGTGATTGTTTTTCTGTGAATCCAAAATGTTAGAGGGTATCAAAAGGGAGATGGTGGTGTAAAAACTAGCAAGACACTTTTTAGGACTCCTAACTGGTGACGTGACATAGAAAAGAATGTCTGGCTGTGGGAGATGACTACCCAAGCCCCAGAAAGCCAGCACGGCACTGAAGCGTCCCCCACCCCTCCACCGTGTGATGGGTGGTTATGGGGGGCCCATGACAAGCTCCCCATCCTTGGTGAGGGCTCCACACCCAGAACTCTGGCCCCTGCCGGAGCCTGTAGCTGGTCACATCCTCATTCATTGCTGTAATGCACCCTGAGTTGTCTGTGTTCCCCTGCTGGCAGGTAATGGGGCTGAGTGTAGGTGAGGGCCTTTCAGTCACTCTTTTCTATTTTTTTAGGTTTTATTTATTTGCTTTTAGAGAGGGGAAGGGAGGGAGAAAGGGAGAGAAACATCCATGTGCAAGAGAAACATTAATCAGTTGCCTCTCACTTGCTGCCAACTGGGGACCTGGCCCACAACCTGGGCATGTGCCCTGACTAGGAACCGAACCGGCAACCTTTTGGTTTGCGCGACGGCACCCAATCCACTGAGCCATACCAGTCAGGGTGCCTTTCAATCTTATTACATAACTTTTCCCTTTTCAGATTGAAGTTCAGATGGATGACTAATTTTTCCCCATTTACAAATCATTTTATTCAAGTAATTTTTAATAACTTTTTAAAAAAATATTTATTTTTAGAGAAAGGGGAAGGTAAGGGGAAAGAGAGGGAGAGAAACATCAGTGTGTGGTTGCCTCTCATGTGCCTCCTACTGGGGACCTGGCCCACAACCCAGGCATGTGCCCTGACCGGGAATCCAACTGGCTACCCTTTGGTTCGCAGGATAGCACTCAGTCCACTGAGCCACACTGGCCAGGGCTTCAAATAATTTTTTTAATGAGGACTATGTGAATTTGGTACTGGTGTTGAAAAGTATCATATCCTAACTCACTAATCTATGGGGAAGGAAAGGGGTCTGTTTTCATGACAAAGAATAACCCCTTCTGGTGTCACGCCTTTGCAATTTATTTCTTGTTTTTTTATTTTTTAAGATGGTTCGTACTTGAATAGCAAGTTGAGTGATAAACATCGGTAGTTGTACACAAGGAGAAGGGAAACTTTCATTTTATCTTATGAAGCAGTTTAGCGTGGCATTTTGGCAAGACGTACAGGAAATGTCCGACTAAATGTAAGGAGGGTTTGCAGTTTATAAAGACTTGTTCATTTGTCATCTCTTCACCCAGGTGCCCTTTTTTTTTTTAAACAAGTGACTAATTTCACCTGTTTTTTAATGCACATTTTCATGAATAATGTCATAATTCAGTCATGTCATTGGAAAGTGAAATAATTTCACCAAGCTTTTTTCTCTTGGTCTTGAAGTTGGATACACTTAAAGAAAACAACCTGAAAAATGTGGCAGAGCTGAACAAATCGAAAGAACTTCTGACCGTGGAGAACCAAAAGATGGCAGAATTCAGGAAAGAAATGTAAGTCTATGTCCTTTGAGAGAAGTTGTGGCACTTATTTAAAATTGCAAAAGTGAAAACAATGCTAATTATTTTTAAAAAATACTTGGCAAGTCCATGCAGTGAAAAGAGTCACCCTCCTGCCCCGCAAACGTGTTGCACCTGAGCAGTAGGCCCTGCACCTGCGGTTACCAGGCAGAACTACGGTAAAGATCCAGACGCCATGTGTGCTGGCTGAGGATCAGGGCGTTGGGGTTCAGGTGCGATTCTGCAAGGCCTGATGAAAGGTGGACTCGGGGCTTTGTGAGTGATGTGGTTACGTGGTAGCCCATCTTGATATCTGGCCACATCAGACCCTTTAGTAATAAATCTCTCCAAACCCTTTCTATAGGAGCAAAAAAAAACCCCAACATTACTGAGATTATCAACAATCTTGATTTTTCAGAGTAATCAGATCTTCTAGCATGGAAATTAAATGAGCAGAATTTTGCAAGACTTTTTCTTTTTCCTTTTTTTAAAGATTTTATTTATTTATCTTTAGAGGGGAAGGGAAGGAGAGAGGGAGAGAAACATCAATGTATGGTTGCCTCTCGTGCATCCCCTGCCGGGAACTAGCCTGCAACCCAGGCATGTGCCCTGACTGGGAATAGAACTGTGATCCCTTGGTTCACAGGCCCACGCTCAGTCCACTGAGCTACACCAGCCAGGGCTGCAAGACTTTTTCTTATCAAGATTCATCCACCAGACTATTGCCCCAACTGCAAGCAGATAGGCTGGCCATGCTTCCTTTGTCAGCGCTGCCTTTTAAGTTTGGTTTTTATAACTGTGCACACAGTTATTTTGCTGGCATTTTTAATGATAGGTAGGATGCAGATATCATTTTGCCCTTCAGCTCTGAGAACTACACTGCATCAAGTATGTGAAACTAGAAATCCGGAGCTGATGAACCTGGTGAGCATTCTATTTTAGCATGTCTGTCAGGTGCAGTACAGTGAAGCTTGGAAGGGTACAAAGAGGAATCCTGTGTGGTCCCTGCCCCCCAGGGGTTTATATTATTTATTTGGAGTTCCGATCAAACAGATGAGGTTCAGGCAAAAACAAAAGCATCACTTCCAAACTGCTATTCTGAGTTACCATCCACAATACAATTTGTTGATCAAGCTTGAATTAAACTAGTCTGTGTCTGGTTCTTCTGAGAGTTCTTAAAATCCTGCTAGAAACAGTCTCACCTGAGCTGCTCAGGATGCTGACCATGGATCCCTTCCTCCGCCTTCATCTCATAGATGCTGCTTAGATAGTCCCAACAATCCCAGTGCCCAGATTGGTAAATTTACAACTGAGATCACAGTGGTCAGGAGAGGCTTCCACTTCTCAACCTGCTGAAGCCCAGTAACAGTGACAGGGACAATGCCTGCAGGACCGGAGCCAGGCAGGATCAGAGCAGCTCAGGATCTCCCCCACCCACACCTGCCCGTGACACCAGTAGTTACGCTCCCCCGGAGCACTGGGGCCCTGAGCTCACTTTGGTTCACTGTGTCACCCAGGCAGCTGGTGAGCGAGGATATGAGCCGCAGGACAAGATCCCCTGCCCGGCACCCTGCCTGTCCCCACCGCTGAGCTCTGTGACGGAGGGGCAGGGCTGGAGCAGGTCCAGCCAGGAGAGCTCCGCATTAGGTGAAATTCCCCTTTCCTGCCACAAGACTTCAGAGTCTCGTTGGTGTAGTGTGTAAGTGTTCAACATCCTCCCTGAGCCATTGTCATGCCACTGCCCCCAGAGTGTGGGGTGGTGTTGTTTCATAGGAGACTGTTTCCGTGTCCCCTTCTACATGGTCCCCTTCAGTAATGAGAGCGTGGCCTCCTGCCTATGGAAGCAGAGGAACTGCCACGGGAGACCGTCCCGCTGCTGCTGCCCCTCTACCCCCAGCCTGCCCTCCTGCTGCAGCCATGCTTCCCACCCCTCCAGTCCCTGAGGGGGTGGCCCAGGTGAGGAGCCAGGCCACGGGGCAGACAGAGCCTAGGCTGCTTCTGATTCTTAGCCTTTTTCCTGACCCACCAGGTCCAAGGGGACCACGTCTTCTGTCAGCAGGTGCCGGGATTCTTAGCAGGAGGTGGGCACTGGGGGACACCCCCGTGACATATGCCAGGTGCTGCTGGAGGGATGTATGAAGAGTAGGTTGAGAGAGGCCCTGGCCCCAGAGACTCATTGTTCCCGCCCTAGACTTTGCCACACTTCAAGGACCAGCTGGTAGAAATGTCCTATGCTATGGGAACAATGCTTCTCAGAAAACAAACTGAAAGCCCAGCCCCATGACTGCCCCTCCATTCCTCTGCTACAGGCTGGGGTGGTTTGGCAGGCACGTGGCTCCTCACGTCCCCCTCCAGGACTGTGGTTCCTCGGGGGAAAGGGACAGCCACAGAAACACGGGAGGTCTGCCAGGGACTGCCTCCCACAGGGCACTGCCCTCGGCACTGGGGACCCCACACACAGGGCCACATGTCCCCGATCCTCTGTGTACCGACTGGGCTGGTTTTAGCGAGATGTGTGATTTGGGTTAGCCAGCTCCTGTTTTCAGACGGAGGAAAGGAGTGAAACAGTTTTTCCCTGCTGGATAACATTGAGTCCTAGGGAAGATCTGATGAGTGATCTAATTTTCGTCTTTGCTCACCTGGTACGGTGGTAAATCTAGGATATATCTATCATGGCAGTTAATAGATTCATGATCAGGTCATAAGTCTCATGTTTACGAGTCAACATTAATCATGTTTACTTTGCCCGTTTTAAAACTTGACATCCTTCTTTTCTGTTTCATGATCTCTTGCCCTGTAGAATGAAAAGTAGCTTTAAAAACATTTAGAAGTATAGCTGTAGATATTTCCAGAATTATTCCTTAGAGGATTCCCAGGGGTCAGCCTGCCAGAGCCTCCACCCTCCTCCATGAAACTTGGGCACCCACCACGCTTGAAAAAAAGGTGCTTCTGTGGTAGAGGCGAGCCCGTCTGCCAGTGGTAGGTCCCGTGTTCTCGCTTCTACAACTTCCTGACTTGACAATTTGAGGCGAATCTCTTCAGTGCCCTGAGCCTCCATGGTTTCGTTTTTATTTTTATTTTATTTTTTAACATTTTATTTATTTATCTTTAGAGGGGAAGGGAAGGAGAGAGAGGGAGAGAAATATCAATGTATGGTTGCCTTTTGTGTGTCCCTTGCCGAGAACTGGCCTGCAACCCAGGCATGTGCCCTGACTGGGAATGGAACCGGGATCTTTTGGTTCACAGACCTGCGCTCAATCCACTGAGCTACACCAGCCAGGGCCTGTGGTTTCGTTTTTAAAACACAAATGATGTGATGAGCCTTCTTAGGGTTTGAGGATTGAATGAGAAAATGTACACGAAGACCATATGTAGATTTTAAAACATTAAACAAACCCTTAGGACTTGATGATGTTTCTTAGACTCCTTGTGTTCATTCTCTTTACTGTGGGCTCTCAGTAGACACCAGGGACCTACACAACTTTACAAGATAGTAGTCTCGAATAGAGAGCATAGGGTCACAGACCTCGCCCCCAGGCCACAGATGCTGAGACCACACGCCCCCCAATGAGGGCATTGTCCGTCTACCTGGGCGTGAAAGGTTTGGCTCGTGGCGGCTTCACCATAAGTAAAATCTTCTGTGTTATCAAGAGTTAATTGATTTTAGACAGGATGAACTTTAGCTGGGTGTGTGTGTGTGTGTGTGTGTGTGTGTGTGTGTGTGTGTGTGTGTATCAAGCCTTCCAGGTTTTGAATGGCTAATTACCTAAGGCTAAAAATCCCTCTATCCCACTTTTTCTTCCCTTGCTAAATAAACACCTCTGTAAAACACCAAATTTAATGCACAAAGAGAATCGGTCTGTAGATTCATTCCCCTAAATCTTCACGCGCTCATCCCTGTGCACACGTTATAGGTGGATGGAGAATTAAAAACCAAGATGACTGGTGCCGAGCACCGCCACCCCTTAGACAATCGAAGTTAAAAATAGATGCGCTCGTGCGTCAGCAGATGGCTTCGTACCCAGATGACTGGACTCAGAGCTCAGCCACGCATGACAGCTCACGCATGGAGCATAGCCAGTACAGACTTAAAATCATAATCGCATCAGAACCCACCATGGCACGGAGCTGAAACCCACTGAGCAAACAAAATATTTTGAAAGCCCATGTGTAAAGGATAATTTGGGATGTATATCTTGGATTAATCTCAAAAATCTTGAAAAGATGCTTAGTAAACATACTTACCTGCTCATGTGTTATGTGCTGATACTGATGAGATAGGTGAGCAGGCTCTGTTTTTATTTACTTCTTTTAATCACACATTAGCGTTATGGAAAGAATACAGTCTAAATGAAACCCCTGTCATGTAATCAGACAGCTGCCTTTCCTTCAGGATCCCACCTCTAGTTGACCCCCAAACACACTGAAACTCATGCCAGCACTTGGTGGTGACAGACACCAACCAATGAGACCAGTAGATTTTGATTCCTGCTGGAGAAAGCTGAGCTCAGACTTGTGCAGTCAGAACAGAGAACCTGGCAGCGAAGCGAACCCCTCTGTTTACGCTGCAGGTTTTATCACGATTTCCTGACGGATACAGTCCGAAAGACGGGGGCACCGGCTGTCTCCCTTGTCATCTGTTTCAGAGTAGCGTTGCGTTCTGTGTGGGGAGGGCTCAGAAGTAAGGTCAGTGTGGGTGGTGAGAGGCCGGATGTAGTGTTTATTCAGTCCTTTTTTGAAACAGGCAGTAACTGTGGGTGGCAGTGCTCCTCCTGAGAGGTCAGCACCACTGGGCCCCTCCCTTCAGGAGGTCACACTGCCTCCTGTTATAGATCCCATCAGGCACGTGACCCAGATATATTTTCCCCGGTGCTGTGGGGCCGCTTGTCTCCCACAGTTTCCTTGCCTGTCTTGTTTCTATGGTAACCGCGCACCCACTGTCCTTGCAGAGAAACCCTGAAGCAGGCAGCGGCGCAGAAGTCCCAGCAGCTCTCAGCACTGAAGGAGGAGAACGTGAAACTTGCCGAGGAGCTGGGGAGAAGGAGGGACGAAGTCTCAACCCACCAGAAGGTCAGGGGGCCCGGGGTGGGTGTAGCCGGTGCTGCCGTCTGCTGTCTGTGGGGCTGGTGGGCTGGCGGGCTGGTGGGCACCGCGTGGAGACAGCTCCCACCTGCGCTCCAGGGGGTCGGGTGTGCCAGATGGGACGTCCCCTCAGCTGTGTCGTGTGCCTCTTTGCAAGCATGCTGCAGCTGTGGGGCTCAGGTGCAAGTCCGTGGACAGGTCCTTAGAAAAAACCAACACTGGGAACTTGCCAGCAAGTGGTGGCCGAGGTCTTTATTGGGTGATGTGTGAGCGGTGCCTTTACGGGCAGAGGGACAGGAGCTTCTTCCTCCCGCTGCTTGGATTTTAACATCTTTTCTCTCAGGTTTTTATTTTCATTCATCAGTGCTGGTTTTAAGGAAGCAGATTCCAAGAATGGTTTCGGTGTGAGGGTTGGCAGCTGTTTTTAGATAGAACTCTGGTTTCTCTTTAAACTAAAAAAGAAAAAAAACCATGCCAGACGTGTCCCAGTAGAGACGTGTCCCAGTGGAGCTATGTGTGGACGTGCGCTCCTGTGCAGTGGCACACGGGAGCGTGTGTCATACCCAGGGTGGACGCCGCCCCACCTGTGAGCGCTGTATTTAAGCTACAGAGGTTTCGGGCAACTTCATTGGGCACTGACTCAGAACTGGGTCTGCCGAGGACTGGTCTGCCGAGCACTGCGTCCTGCCCATCACTCCCTGACAGGCGAAACGGAGTGCCATCGGTTGGTCACGTCTTGTGCTGGCCCAGGGGCTCAGCACAACGTGCTCTGGAGAATCCTGCCGTGTCGTTGTTCTTGCTCTGCGTGTCAAGGGAAAAGACCTGCACCCAGCCCGCTTTGCCAACATGCACTCCCACGTGGGATGGAGGAGTTGGGGCGGTTGTGCAGAGTCTCTGTGGACATGGCGCCATCCGTGGTGAGAGCACTTTTCAGGGCGTTGGTCTCGGACTTTCCGCAAGCCTTTGGCTTCACGGAAGAGGGGCCACATCTCTACCTCCAGTCTCTCACTGCTGTGGCGTCCTGCTGTGCAACAGGCACAGACGAGTGGCAGCTTCATCTCACTCACCTTTGCAGCACTTGTAGGAGATGGTCCTTCCTGTATCCCTGTCTGTAAAAGGGGCACAGGAGCCCGGAGAAGGCAGTCCCTTGCTCAGCCTCGGTCAGCTCCTGGAGTCAGGAGCTGGGTGCCCCCTTCTGGTTTAGGCTGGGAAAGGGACCAGAGCGGGCCCACTTAGGTAGGGCGGCTGCACAACAGGCGGTTCGGGAAGAGTAGCAGCCCTTTGACCACACCCCTTCGACCACACGAGGCTGTCGTCCCCAGCACAGGCCAGAGAGTCTGACGGTGCAGCCTCCAGCTCCTTGTCTTTTGTGTATTGGACCTGAGTGACCTTCCTTTGGAAAAGGCTTTGTGATGAAAAATTTTGAAAACCTGTGACTTTGAAAGGTGTTAGGAAATAGTGCCTGCAAAGGAACAGCTGAGAGTAATCCCAGTCCTTAAGGAACAGGGTTGTTAGGCCCCTGCAGTTTTCTGTGTCTTGCTGGGGGGGCGGAGTCGGTGTGAACTACAGGGTGTGAGGCCTGAATGCCGGAGGTCTGTCGCGACATCAACCACCTGGGGAGGTCACAGGTCACTCTCCTTTGATGTGTATCTGCGTTTGTACGCAGACATGGATGTGATTCAAAGATTGGGAAAGCACCCATTTAAAATGCCTTAGAAGAAGCCATAGTGTGAAGATGGCTGGTCGACCCATTGGCTGCATTGCCCTGTGTGATCTCCAGGACTCTAGAGTGCTGCTTCCTTACGTGATGCAAGTCCAGATGTTTGCTTTGTCACTTCTCCAGAGTCCAGCCAGACTGCTGATTGGCTGTGTTCAGAAATGCACAGAGCCAGCATTTGGCAGAAACCCTATTTTTTTTTTAAAAAGAAAGACTTTTAACTGCAGTACTAATAGAAATATAGTTAGTGGTCCCTCCTAAACACTAGAGCAGCAGAAACCAGACTTCCATGAGGTAGGACCAGAGCTCCACTAGCACCCGACGAAGCAGCACTGGCTCATGGCGTGTCTCCTGGCATCCTCACCGCACACCGCTGAGGCTTAAAGGTGAAGCAAGCCCCTGGCCAAGGACCCAGGCCGAGATCCGAGCTCGTGTCTGACTAACTTGGAAGCCTGTTTCCCCCCAGCCCTCTATACTGGGAATGAAACTCATTTCTACTCCATCGTCATTGCTGTTAAGATTAAAAAAAAAAAAAAAATACCCGTGAGCTGGGTCTGGGGCGGTGGGGTCACATGGTACTCTAAAACACACTTTCAACTCCTTTCCTCAAATGTGATTTTCATTTTGTGGGGCGGGGTGCAGGGGGGGAGGGGTGACGGCCAGGACTGGGAGAGGCACACTGAGTGTGCGCTGTGTGCCTGCCCGTGCTCCAGACGTGGCGGGGACAGCAGTGAGCCGAGCAGAAATGGACACTGCCGCGCTTCCCCAGAAGTTTGCACCCCAGTGGTTTTGCTGAGCCTTCCGAGGCGGGGGCTGCATCTGTGATGCTCTGCGCTTCAGCACACCCTTCCTTCCCCTCACATGGCCTGGTGTTTTTCACGGCTTAAGTGACAGAGTAAAAGGAAATCACCCACCATCTTTATTTACAAAGCAATTTTGTGGATAAACTCTTTGAGACAATGGGTGTTCGTATACTCTTTTCTTAATATGTTTTTTAAAATAACACTCTCTTTTAGTGAAACTTGCATTAGGAAGAGCTCCAGCCTCACACAGAAGCTGGGCAGCACCATGGGGCCACGCGCCGCTCCTGCCGCGCTCCCATGCACCCTTCACCCTGCCATAGGCAACTTGGAAGCAAACCCTAGATTTCCTGTCACTTTGTAAATATTTTTGTGTCTCTAAAAATGAGAATTACTTATTCCTTTAAAGTTATACTGTTATTTTGAACTTAGAAACACATCCATGTTTATAACATGAAACAATGCAGATGCAGGTC